>MKYO02026728.1:520823-567705 GCA_002013955.2 Citrus medica | reverse complement strand
TATATATATATATATATATATATATATATATATATATATATATATATATATATATATATATATATAAATAAATATATATAAGAAGACCTGGTGTGTGGCCTCCTGGAGACAACCCCCGACAACTAGCTTTTCTCAATTTTTCACTTTCATATTCTCCAAAAAGTGGAGAATGCCGACATGACGTTCTCCACTTTTCTTTACAAATGTTGAAGAACGGAAATGTTTTATTTTATAGATTCTTAGTTCATAAGTTTTTAACCACCAAACATTTTTTTTTCTATTTTTTTCTTACAAAAGCAAAAACAGCTGCCCAAATGCACTATCAAATATACCCTTAATTTTTTCTATTCGGTTTGGCATGAAATTCTTCAAAGAAAACAATTATTTTTTTTACTTGAACAATTTTTTTAGTTAAATTTTTAATATTTATTATTGAATTAAATTAAAAAAAAACAATGAGCTGATTACAATGATGTTTGTCATCAATAAAATGGTTATTTAATTGCTATAATGCTGGATTATGTTCTTATCAAAATTACTTTTATTAAAAGTGCTTGATGATACTCTTATCAAAAGTTCTTTTCTCGCAATGGGTGATAAATTATGATCGAAAAATTATTTCATTTACAACTCAAAAAATAAAATTGCAAAATCATAACAAGCAAATATGGTTTTTATTTATATAACTAAAAAAAGAAAGATAAATTTACTTAATAGTGAGAGTTGTAGTGCCTCAAAATAAGAATATCTTAACATTAAAATGAAGTAGTAAAATCAAAATATGAAATAAAAATGAGTTACATTTCATAAGTCAAAATTAATAAACTATGGAATGATTTAAAATGTCACCAATAAGAAAAAGTTTAACCAATCCTTCCTTCTCCTCATCACCAAGATTAGATAAACATTACGTGCAATATTTTCACGAGCAATTAAAGTGATGATTCTAAATTGTTATACCATTGTAAGGTCGTTAATCTTCTTCAACTCATCATTTAGTCCTATTTGTTTATCTTTAGTTTCTTGTCCTAAAACTTGACTCAAATGAGTAGAAGATTCTTTTATTTTCCAGATGATAAGAGTGGTTAGCATTTTTAGGTCTTCAAGTGACTCTCCAAGCTCTTATGAATCTCCATTTCTTCTCATTTTTTTTAATGAGCTAATTGAAGGTTTTGGTTAATTTTGTGAAGCAAGTGAGAAAAGCACATTATCATCCGCATCATCCCTCTCATCCTCAACATTCAAATTCTCTTCTTATGCTTCCTTGTTTACTCTTATCCTCTTAATTTCCTTTACAACATCTGCAGGGCCTCTGCATTTTTTTCCCCATAAAATGGTCTTTTCCATAGATCATATACAAGTCCTCATAATATGGGGATGCTTTATTTTTAAAATTTATTGCTTCTTTATTACTCTATAAATAAATCATAAACAAATCCTCAAATCACTATATGTTTTTATCAATCTTAATATAGAAGTGGAAACAAAAATAAAAACTTGCTAAATACCTTAACTTTAAAATATATATTAAAGTAAATATATAATCAATATTAGCAGCAAGATAAAATACATATATTGTTCACATAACAAATCCACTACTCAGCCTTATTGCCAAGCATTCAACTACAAATCAAAACACAACATAACAAATCCACTACACACCTACTATAGAGTTGTTTCTAGGAAAAAAAAACTTGAAGCTAGCTGTAATTATTTATTATATCAAAACATATGATATAGAAAGACATATGAATTTCAATATGAGCAACAAAGAATGCCACTGAAGCTCTATTAAACTTAAAAAAAAGAACCAAGGAGTCAAAAGAAAAAATGAATATAAGCATACCACATAGCCTTCTCTATGGTCATAATTTTCTTTTCTGGATCCCAACCAAAGCTCCTACAACTTGATTCAATTAACATCTCATGTATAATTCGAGATTGCATCTTTAAAGTCTTGATATGAAATTTAATGTATAACTTTGCTTTTATACGATTTTTAGGCAATTTTATTTCTAAAGCAGTTTTAAGAACCTTCAAGTAGCCACTGCTAAAGTTATTATTAACATAAAATCTCTCATCATGTTACAAATCTATAAGCAATTCCATGAGCTTAGTATCTTCATCCGTGGTTCAAAATCTTGATTTTGGAGGTTAAGGTTTCATTTAATTGTTAAAAATAAAATAAAAACTAGTCATTAAAACTCTAAGACTTCAGCCTAGACAAAATAGCAACAAAAGACTATTAAATATACGATAACGAAGAATAAAGCAATTAAACCTAAGCTGAAGAACTATAATGCATATTCAAAATATAGTTTATCCTCAATGAACCAAATGCAGAGCACAGTTATCAGAATTAACAATAATCATCAACTTGTGTTCACTTGCACAAAACTTCAAATTAGAAGAGAGAATATTGTTCGTAATAACAAAGAGAGTTTGGTTTTATATAGCTGTTTCAAACCAAGAATAGAAGTCTACATGCAAAGATGAATGCATTAAAGCTGATAATAAACAAATTGCTCAACACTCTATAGATCCTTAATAAACAAGTTTTATGCCATCAAAATTAAACAACATTAAATTCTATTTTGACTGATGTCTTCTTAACATTCACCTCAAGAACATGGCAATAAAAAGATTATAGGTCTCTATCATTCAGACTACTATTATTATAACTACAAAAGTTACCACAAACAACAAGCAGTACAAAAATAATAACAAAACATACAAACAATCAACAATAATAAAATAAAATAAATCATTATTAAGAAAGATATAAAAAATAATAACAATGCTAATGTTTTTGGGAAGTCTCAACATATATCGATACATAACAATGTCAATTTGTTTCAAAAGTATTAACATATACCATAATCCAGAGAACGAAATGACAATGTTTTCTAAAAAATTCAAGTAATCTACCTACTTGCTCTCTGTTGATTATACATCTTTTAGGCTAAATTTTGCCTCCATGCATTCCACTCTTTTGAAGTTCTTAATTAGATATTAAGCTACTGAATGATTCAACCCTAATTACATCATCATTTGTTTCCTCAGAAAGATCGCATGGCACCTCCCTTTGGATACAATTGTATAGCTAGAAACATGCTAAACCATATTCTAAGTCTTAATAAGATAAGATGAAGGACTTCCAAGAATTGCTCATTGACTTTTAAGCACACTGAAGCATCTTTCAATGATGCTCCTAGCAGATGAATGCTTCATGCTGAAAAACTCTTGTGGATTAGTCGATAGTTTTTTTTTTCTAGTCATTAAAATGATATCATTGTCCAAGATAAAGAGCATGAAATCCTTTACTATTAGCATACCCAACATTCCCAAAATAATAATGACCTATATGATTGAGAAATATTAAGATTTCAACTCATCAAAGTAACATATAAAACAACATACTTATTTCTAGTAATTGACTTATCATTTAGGACATTTAAACCATTTGTTTTATCTAAAGCCTCACGAAGTACTCTACCATTAGCAGTTGACCCTTCCCAAGCAATTAAAATATAAATAAATTGCATGTCTTAGGAATATACTCCTAAAACATTAGTTGTAATCTCCTGCTTTCAATTTCGATACTGAGGTTTATATGCTATAGACACCCTTACTCTAATATAAGTCCCATCTAGTGCTCCTAAACAATTCTCAATACATAAGAAAAAAAGTTATTGATATAATATGATTGATATAATATGTCACGTAAGTATAGTAATTATGACTAGGGTATTATACTTTAAACCGTTTCTATTTCTCATCAGTGGAGTTTCTTAGAACTAGCTCATGCTTTTTCAATTACTCTTCATGCAACCGTATGACATAATGCAATACAATGTTAAAGTACTTGCTAAGTGAGCCTTTCGACCTTATAAATTGAAATCTAATGGCTCTACTTATCACATGATATGATATTATGTATAAAAACGCAGCAATTTGTTCATGTATTAGATGCTCCATATGTTTCAAGTGTATTGCATAAATTTGTAAAAGCACACTTATCCATTCTAAGTTAGGCAATGTAAGTTAGACATCGCTATCATAAGCTACTCGGTGAAAATTTTTCCTATTTGTGAGAAAATCAAGTATATACATTCCACATCTTAAGGAATTTTTCTAATTATATTTCATCACATATTGTATAAACTTTAGTAAACAAATAACTACTTGCATAGTATGAGATCAATGTATAAAGAGTGCAGCCAATTTCTTCTTTCAAAAACTACTTGTATCAGTTAAGCATAAGTCATCTATTGATATAATAATAATAATAAAAAGAATATTATCATTTTTCCACTAAAGATTTTCTGACACATCAAGTCAGTATTATAGTTTGATGAAAACTACATTTTACATCAAACATTTATATTGTTAGCACTTTACCACCATTCCATTAAAAATAAGTTAATATCTAACAAATATGAATTAAAAATTGATTTTGCCCTTACAGCATAAAAGATGATTTTATCATTTAAAAAGAAAGAAATTACAAAAAAGAGAAATTTATCTTTTGTCCACTAAACGTCTCTGATATATCAATTCAATACTACGATTTCCTAAAAACTACATTTACCACCTAATATTTAAGTTATTATCACTTTGCCACGAAAATGTTAAAAATAATTAAATACTTAACTTGTAGTATAAAAGATGATTTTGTCATTTCAAAAGAAAGAAATTACATAAGAGAAATTATCCTTAAAAAGTTGTCATTTATATTAAAAAAAAGCTATTTTTTTTAATTATATAAACATGTTGTTGGACTTTCAAATATCAAATTCCAAATAATATAAGCCAAACAGTTTAGTTTTGATAATATCACTCAACACCAGAAGCCTTGAACTATTTCAAATACTACAATGGCAACTAAATACTCTAAATTTAACTATTCTTCATTCAACAATTATGTTAGCATTAATTTTGACTTCAATGTGATATTCCTTAATGCCCTTATGATATCAGTAAATATTTTATTGTGTTAATGTTTTGGTGGTAATAAGTGATAATAACTTAAACATTAAGTGGCAAGATGTAGTTTTTAGAAAACTTTAGTGATAAATTGATATGTCGGAAAACTTCTGGTGGACAAATGATAATATCTCTTTCACAATTGGATGGTGCGTTTTGGCTTTAATGTGAAATTTCTTAAATACCCTTATGACATTGCAAATCTTTAACTTCATTAACAGAATGATGGTAAAGTGCTACTAACGTAAACGTTTGGTGGCAAAATCTAGTTTTAACCAAACCATGGCATCGACTTGATGTATTAGAAAAACTTAGGTGGAAAAATGATAATATCCCTAAAAAAATAAATAAACAGTTTTTAGTTGTATAAAGAAATAATTACATAAAACCATCTACTTATCCATTACAAAAAAAAAGTTTTAACAATGTTTAGTTATGTACTATATTGTTTTCTCTATATGATGCAAAAATGTCTTTTAATAATACCAAAAGTAATTTTACCTTGTTAGCACTTTACCACCATTCCATTAAAAATAAGTTAATATCTAACAAATATGAATTAAAAATTGATTTTGCCCTTACAGCATAAAAGATGATTTTATCATTTAAAAAGAAAGAAATTACAAAAAAGAGAAATTTATCTTTTGTCCACTAAACGTCTCTGATATATCAATTCAATACTACGATTTCCTAAAAACTACATTTACCACCTAATATTTAAGTTATTATCACTTTGCCACGAAAATGTTAAAAATAATTAAATACTTAACTTGTAGTATAAAAGATGATTTTGTCATTTCAAAAGAAAGAAATTACATAAGAGAAATTATCCTTAAAAAGTTGTCATTTATATTAAAAAAAAGCTATTTTTTTTAATTATATAAACATGTTGTTGGACTTTCAAATATCAAATTCCAAATAATATAAGCCAAACAGTTTAGTTTTGATAATATCACTCAACACCAGAAGCCTTGAACTATTTCAAATACTACAATGGCAACTAAATACTCTAAATTTAACTATTCTTCATTCAACAATTATGTTAGCATTAATTTTGACTTCAATGTGATATTCCTTAATGCCCTTATGATATCAGTAAATATTTTATTGTGTTAATGTTTTGGTGGTAATAAGTGATAATAACTTAAACATTAAGTGGCAAGATGTAGTTTTTAGAAAACTTTAGTGATAAATTGATATGTCGGAAAACTTCTGGTGGACAAATGATAATATCTCTTTCACAATTGGATGGTGCGTTTTGGCTTTAATGTGAAATTTCTTAAATACCCTTATGACATTGCAAATCTTTAACTTCATTAACAGAATGATGGTAAAGTGCTACTAACGTAAACGTTTGGTGGCAAAATCTAGTTTTAACCAAACCATGGCATCGACTTGATGTATTAGAAAAACTTAGGTGGAAAAATGATAATATCCCTAAAAAAATAAATAAACAGTTTTTAGTTGTATAAAGAAATAATTACATAAAACCATCTACTTATCCATTACAAAAAAAAAGTTTTAACAATGTTTAGTTATGTACTATATTGTTTTCTCTATATGATGCAAAAATGTCTTTTAATAATACCAAAAGTAATTTTACCTTTAGCAGTATATTTATAACAAGAAGAATTCAAATTTCATTTTTTTTTTTAATTAGAACAGTCATTGGGAGATCAAAACTCTGGTAGTAAACTAACATTTAAGAAAAAGGTGTTGCAAAATTTACCTAACCGATTAAAACAAACAAATGCAACTCAGGTAAGAACCTTGGAATTTTATGGCAAAAATAGAAATGGGCTGCTATTTATATTTTGTAACTTTAGGCAGTATGTTAGAAAATAAAGCTTGATTAACATATACACATAAATACAGTCAAAGGCACTTTTAATCATGAAGAAAATTTGCTCTCAATTTCACTTACTTTTGATGCAAAACATAACCAATCCAACTATACCAAGTTTTTTGAGTGTCAAAAAATCTTTGAGTTGCTTGCTTGAGACTACAATAAATATCCTCTGGTTTTACCATACAAAGAAAAAAAGTAGAAAATGAAGATGAATAACAAACAACTCTAGCAATTCTCAAGTTTCCAAAATTAATGGCTGAAGATTTTTTCCTCTCGAGCTCGTATCACCATAAACTACTAACATTCTAGCACAAAATCAAGCCTAATTATTAACATCAAAACCTCCATACTTCCTGAGCATTTGCTAATGATATTTTCTAGATGACACAATAACTAGATCATATAAAGAAAAAAATGCTAAAGAAATATAGAATGAGTCACATAAGGAAATTACGAAACTTCACATGAAACTTAGTCAAAACATAATCATGCCATAGTTCACAAGTAAAAAATCACAGAAATTATTGTTCTCTTAGTTGATCAACTAATTATCGGGCATAGGTCTATAAACTCATGCATTCAAAACATAAAGCAACAAAAATCTCAATCAAAGCCTCATAATAACTTTAAAAACAAAATTCCACATTTGAAATTGCAAAATTAATCCAAATTCAACCAAAAAAAAAATTGAATACCTCTTCAAACCTATTCTCCCTCATTCCAAATCATGCCCAAAGCTCTTCCTCGAAAACATCCTATGTCACTATTTTTCCTTTTTTCTTTGTAAGCTTGGTATAGCCATTAAGACCATTGATTAGCCACTTCTTCTAAGTAGAATGAAGCCAAAGGTACTTTTTGTATGTTCTTGGTGCCTTGATATTCAAAGAATTGATTGAATCGATTAAATCATTCTGTTAGCTCATTACTTAGATACTTTGCGAACTCAAGCTTAACTACCTTGGATGAAAACACCTATCGACTACATTCCATGCATTCATGATGATCTTTCTTTTTGCTATTAAATTGGTCATTACCGTTAATTGTTTCGCTGGATCCTGCTTTAGTGGTGAGCAACACTTCAGATAACTTGTTGATGGTTTCTTCAATATGACACAATTTGTCAGCTACACTTATTTGCATTCTGCTCATGCTATCTTGAAGCCCTCTTGTCACATTCTCTAAGTTTTCAATTTGTTCTTTGTTGGTTGTCGTTGTAGTCCTAGGATTGATACCAATAATATGTCCCAATCAAAGCTTGACTAAAATTGCCAAGTACATAGAATTCTCTTAGGGCAAGAACTAACCACTGAATTTTGATAAATACTTGCAGATCTTTTTTATTGAATAGGATGAAACTTAAATACACCAAGTTTACCAGTACTCCTAAACTCAAGATCAAAATCGCTACAAATAAAGAAAAATACTTCTTCTATTGCAATAAATAGCTAAATGACATGACCTATTTCTTTGCAAACATGTGAATGTTAGCCAACAACTTGGACTAAGATCTTCTAACAGCACATCCATCTTTCTGTGACCTTCCTATATGCACATTGGATTTTTGACAGGAACATGTTTTGAACATTGTGGCTTATCACCCATTAGGGATTGTTGGGAGTGTTATTGACGTAGACTCTCCAATGTTTAGGCTAGAGTCTCGAGACTGGCGTGGAAAAAAATAAAATAAAACAGAGAAAAAAGAGTAAAAGAAAGGCTTGGAGGATATTGTACTCCCTCCTCTAATATACCTTTCCACCTCTTATCTTTAAGTAGTGACCTCTTTATATAAGAGAAACAATCAGAAGTATACTTAAGTTGGGAAAACATATTTCCTATGGGATTTGAGTTTGATAAGAATTGTGACTTGTATTGATTGATCTCGTTTTGATTATCACATGTTTTGGGATGTGAGTTCTTGGGCTAGAGAGTCCATTGGTGTATGTCATCACATCGAGTTTGGTAAAATTACTGGTTTAAACACATATAGGATGATTATGCATTATTATACCCTGAGTTTTTCAAATAACTTTACTTGACTAATCATCCAAGTTTTAATTTTAAAAGAGGTATGACCTAAAAAAATTGATTTGGTTTTGTCTAACCCTTTAAATTTTTTTATGGAAAATTGTCATCCATCCACTCAAAAAGACAAAAGTTCTCTTACAAATTAACCACAGTTATAATTTGTGTTTGGTTTTATTTTGTCATTTTATAAGTATAATTCTATTTTTTTAGTGGATGGTTAATACATATTTTCATGTATTGAGTGTGAAATTGTACTTTAAATTTTTTGTAATATTTTTTATAACAAGATAAACTTTAGATTACAGCTTATAAGAATTTATCATTTTAAATGAAGTAAAAATTGAAACACTATTATGCCATTTGATTGTCGATTAATTCCCGATTTATATTATTACAGGTGCTTGATAAGATGAGCGATGACGATCCACGTGACAAGGCTGATTAGGAGAGTTGTAGATAGGGATGACAATGGGGAGGGGAGAGAAGGGGACCAATCTCCCCGTACCCATCCCCGATATTTTGCGTATGTCCCCGTCTCCTCCCCGTCCCCTTCAGAATTACTTGAGAGAATCCTCATCCCCTCCCTGAATAATAACAGGAGATCTCCGAGGGTCCCCGATTCCCGAATAACTAATATATTTTTTTGTTTTTGATTTTAAGTTAATCATATTAAAATAAAAAATTCAAATAAAAATAAAGTTCGAAATATATCTTACATTAATATCCATTACAAAAGTCACATACATTAAATTAATAAGTAACACAGCATGCAAAGGATACAAACTTCTTTTACAAACTATCATGAACAAATTAATAGTCTAATACACAATTTTTATAAATAAAATCAAATTTCGATTCAAAATAAATTTTTTCAATGGTGGCGTGTGCACTTTATAAATGTAGACTATTCCTTTTACAACACAATAGTTAAATCAGAGCAAATCAAGAGCAAATATTATATTAGATTAGATTAGATATTAAAATTGTGATTCGCTGTGGGCAATTATAACATCTAATATATATATATTTAAGTTTAAAATATTTAAAGAATATTAAAATTAAAATTTTTTGGGCTAATAAAATCTACTCAGTCTGTTTAATGTCCTAAATAAAAATTTAGGACTTTAATTAGTTAATTAGGCCTAAAAGTTTAATAATATAAATATTTTGATATTTTTTATTTTTACTAATATTGATAATTTTATAATTTATTTACTAGTAATTTTAAAAAATAAAAATGAGAAAATGGATAGGAGATGGAGATTCCACCTCATCCCTGTCTCCTCCCCAAATAAGAAATTAGATAAAAAAAATTTTATATCTCTTTCCCAAATAAAAAATTAGATATAAAATTATGTACATACTCTCTCTGAACAGAAAAAATTCTAAAAAATATCCTACCCCGTGAAAATTTTTGCTATCTCTAGTTATTGATCTCACTACACAGGTCTCCCAATCAATGCCTGTCACGTGACCCATCGCCCAACTCTAAATCACTATTCATTATAATATACATCCTCTTGAATCATTTTCAACTACAGATTAAAGTTGTTAAAAAAAAGGACAATCCCCGAGTCACTTTAGGATATATGGTCGCTCCACTAACAAATCACAATCATCAAACTGTTACAAAACGCGTGAGCCACGTGTCGCCGAGCCGTGTCCTCCCTGATTGAAATTTCCCTTTTTATTTTATTATTAAACCATGCGTGCATGTAAATGATATCTCGTTCAATATGTACGCGCAAGTATGCGACAAAATTTGTTATTTTTAAAAAAAAAATTAAAGAGAGAGAAAATAAGATCCTTTCCATAAAATCGCCGGACGCAGAAAGCGGACCCCACCGAAAGCGGCAGAGACGGCTTCGCTTTAAAAATTACAAAGGAGGAAAAAGGGGAAAGTGGGATCCACTCACCAACTTATGTGCCCTTTCACGCTCTGCTATGCTTCCTGCTCGTTACGACGTTACCTAGTAAATTACTCGGTGATTGTTTTTATTTAATTTATTTATTTCCAAAAGTTGGACGGCGAAATTACACGTGCCGGCCTCCGCGTTCACAGACATAAAACCCGTCAACACGGACTGGGGGGGTCCCACGTCCGCTGGGGAGAGCGACTCTCGTGATTTGCTCTCCTGCTTTACCAAGATCTGATTTTGCCGTCATGGAGTTTCTGTTTGGCACCAACACTTGATATTTTATAATAGATGAAATTCTACTCGCTTTTCATTTTTGTTTTGACAAGACAAGTAAGCTAAAAAAATTGGACTTAATACAATCAATTTCTTTTTCTTTCGCTTTTTTTGTGGCTACACGTGGCAGCGTTCAATTTCGGGAACCTTAATTTTGATTACTTTATCATATCTTGCAAAAATTATAAGAATAGATTATCTATTCTTTATTTTTTTAAAAATATAATCTATATCGTTTTAAAAATATTCACAAACTAAAAGAGCCTTTTAAATAGGGAAAAGAACATTCAGCTCCTTAATATTTAAAAAAATAGATAAATAACTCCTCAATATTTTAAAAAAGACTTATAATTCATTTTTCGTTAATAAATATCGTTTGTTTTAACAGTATATTTATTTTTAATTTTTAATTACTATTATACTCTTATAATAAATATAAATTAATATATTTATTTGAGACATGTTATAATTTAATAATTTTTTTTAAAATTAAAAATTGAGATATAATTATATTTTTAACCAAATTATTTACTATAAATTATACATTTCTAATGATCAAACATTTCATATGTGATTATTACTAATAAAACGAAATTTGATTAAATTCTTTTTTTTGAAGAATCAAAATTATATTATTATTGTTAGAAAAGTATAATTTATAGTAAATAATTTTTGAGATCGAGGAACCTTCTTTCAAGTTCATGCTTACTTTCGATCCCGGATAATAAACTTTGCGATTGCTAAATTCACTATCCATTTAAACTTTTTTTTTTTACTTTTTTTCAATTTTACCAAAAACTTTCCCATGCATATGTCTATAATGCAAGCAGTTCGCATGAATCACCCACCAAGACCCCCCCCCCCCCCCCCCCAAAAAAAACCCCAAAAAAAAGAAAGTAAAAATTGTTAGTGTTGTAGAAAGCACCAAAGAATCTTACATAAAATATACATACACATAATTTATCAGGGAAAAAAGAATTTAGTTCTTTTGAGTTTTAGCAACCTTAAAAATCTTCTGTGAAAATGTCATTATTTATTAATTTTTTTCTAAAATCGTACATGTACTCTTGGGTTTACACAATTTTTATCAAGGATGAGTGTAACAACCAACCTAAAATAAGAACAATATTATTAATGGAAATAAATCATTGCATTAGTGAACTTGGACAGTTGGATACAACAAAAACAACCAGAGACATAAGTTTGTAAATTCTCCTAGCTGCAAAAAGAAGCAACCTTAAACTTATTTACATCGTCGGACAAACCGTATAAACCGGCTCATCACTATCCGTCCATCCCGCTCCAAGAAATTTAGCATTTAAAAGTATATTTAAAAGAAAAAAAAACCTATTAATTCATTTCCACCATAAATGTTAAAAATCAGCGGTTATTAACTACTCATGCGTCAACCACTGGTGGGGCCAGATTAAGATCGAGGTTAAGAGCCCTCCTTGGTTTACAATCAACGGCTGCAACCGATGATGATTCAGTTTCAGTCTCATTCCGTACCCCACCGTTAAACCCAATTCCAGCAGAATCAAACCGGACCGGATAAACCGAACCCATCAAGTTCGATCCCCCAAACCCGTTAAGAAACAAAACAGGAGGAGCCGCCCCGGTCACGCACCCACCTCCCAACGCCACCACTCCCGGCTGCTGATACACAAACGGAAACCGACCCACCAGTCCGTTTCCACTGCCAAAACAACCCACGTGGCGCGTGACCTCACGCTCTACGTTGGGCTCCATCGGCGGAGGGCTGGACGACGACTCCACGGTACTGCTCTGGCTCGGGCTCTGCTGGTTGTTGCTATTCTTGTTGATGGCCACGATTTCGCTGGCTAAAGGGAAGTTCGTTTTGGCCTTCGAGCCGCGAAACTCACGCGCCGCGGCGTCGTAAGCCCTGGCGGCTTCCTCGGCGGTATCGAAGGTGCCCAGCCACACGCGGCTCTTCTTCCCGGGGTCTCTTATCTCGGCAGCGTATCGGCCCCAAGGCCTCTTTCTAACTCCTCTGTAATGCACCTCTTTCTTATTGTTGTTCCTGTTGTCAATGTTTTTCCTGTTGCCACTAATTGTTCTCTCTTTTGGTGCCATTGTTTTTCCCTTTGAAAGTGTGTGCTGTTTTTGTTTTGGAGAGGAAAGGGGGGGCAAGTTGTGGGATTTTATAAAGGAAGTTGGGGAAAAAGAAAGGGGCAATGTGGTTGTGGTTGTGGTTGTGGGGAAGTGCGCGGTCAATGCGGGATTTGACTGAGGCGCCGCCCAAGCGAGTAAGAGAGAGGGGACAATATGATAACGTTGTTTGTCTTGTGATACGTGGCACGCGGGATTATCGAGACAAGCGGCGAGCTTGAGGTACTCTTTCATCCGTGCCGGCATTTGCCTAACGGTGTCGTTATTGCCTCCCTTGACTTTTTGCATGATTTTTATATACATGTACACACGCTCTCTCTCAAACGCGCAAACATTAAACACCACGCTCCTATCCTAGGCTTGCATTTATTTTATTTATAAACATCCCCTTAATATATATATCTGTCTCTTATACACATCTTTGCAAACATGTGAATGTTAGCCAACAACTTGGACTAAGATCTTCTAACAGCACATCCATCTTTCTGTGACCTTCCTATATGCACATTGGATTTTTGACAGGAACATGTTTTGAACNTATATATATATATATATATATATATATATATATATATATATATAATTAATATTAATTATATATATATATATTAATTAATTATTAATTATTAATTATCAGCTATATGTGAAGAAATGTTTTGAAATGACTTTTAGATTTTGCTAGAGCTTTTCTTTGAAGTTGCATATTGTATTCATAGATTGCCTATTAAAATCCTCCCAATGCATAAATTTATTCTTTTAGGATATAAATTAAACCTTGATTCTTTAATTAAAATCACTTATTACATAATTAAACAAAACATTTTACTTGGATTTTTTGTTATTTATCTATAATATTATCCTCAATTTTTTAAAAAATAGATGAGCATACAAGACGTGATTTAATCAGTTTTTTATAAGGTACCGATATTATTTTACTATAATTAATGAATACCATCAAAATATTAAATTGATTTTCCACCTCAGTAAAAGACAGGATTATAGATCATAGAAAGTGTAATGCACGCCACCGTTAATGGCGTGAGAAAGTAATAAAGGTTTCGAGTGGATTAGCTGACGATTAATTCTTAACATCTGTCAGTGTTGTCAGCCATCGCCGTCTCTCTGTGAATTAAATTTAAACCTATGGAATCGCTCTTTTAGACCGACAGCTAAAAGAAGTGATCATAACAACTACTTAAAATGCGCCACGCGTCCCATTTTATGCTCGACGCGTCCTTAACGCCAGCTTCCCCGTCAATTGTTTCGGTGTTATCACCTAATTGCGACTGTCTTTGTCCAGTGACAGATTTTCTTTGAGCGCGTGGATTTGAAATGACTCTTACTCTCGTGTTGATGCGCGTGCAGTGTAGTGAACGTAGTACTCTCTTTGCGATTGGGGATTGATCAAAACGAGATCCCGGAGCACGTGAGCCGTGCCAAACAAAATAGTTAGTTAATATTTTAATTTTTTTTTCCGTATAGATAATTAAGATATATAAATTCAGCACAAATTGATGATGAATCGAGATTCTAAGCCATGAAACAGCTAAGATACCGCACTTTACTGACACGTGTTATGCGTCGGCTGCTTAAAAGTTGTTGAACAGTGTTAGCTAATAAGATAGCGTATACTTTTTAGATTGGATTGAAAATTCAGAGCAGTGGGAATCTTAGGATTAGGAGTGTAGAGTGGGAGTGAGAGTAGGTTGTTTACTTACATTAGAATAGAAGAATGGAATAGATATCAGAATTCAATTTATGTATTTACTTTGTCTTGGATTGGGAGTAAATTATTTTAAATTATAATTTTATCCTTATTTAAAGAATTATAATTTTTAATTACAAAACTAATAAAAAATATATTTAATGAATAATATTTATTTTATTATATTTGTAAATTTATTATAATTATTAATATTCTTAATTATGAACAATAAATTATTAATTGTAATTTTAATATAAAATGAAATGTTATTTTATTTTATTTAATATAATTATATTAAATTTATTATTATATAAAATAATAATATAATATTATTTAGTACAAAATTAATATTTTCTTAGAATAAAGTATTTATTATTATTATTAAATAAATATAGTACTATTATTTTTAAAATAAATATAATAATATTATATTTATTAATTCTCTATTAATATAATAATAGTATTTTAAAATAATTTTAACTTAGAATCAATGTAAATTATTATTTAGTTAAATATAATATTATTATTTAAATAAATAATCAATGTAAATTATTATTTAGTTAAATATAATATTATTATTCAAATAAATATAATAATATTATTCAAATAAATATAATAATATTTATTTTATTTTATTAATTATAAAATATTAAATTAAATTAAATTAAAAAAATAAAAGGGTAAAAAAGGGAGAGGTGGGAGTGGATTCCCACTCCCACCTCCCTCAATGGGAGTCCCACTCCCACTCCCCACTCCAAAAATGAGTGGGGCCCACAGAGTGGGATTCCCACTCCCTTCTTATTTAGAGGAAGTAAACGCTGGAGTGGAATCCATACTCCTCACTCCCACTCCAGTAAGTAAACACAACATAAGAGTAGAGATGGCAATGGGTGCAACGATAATTGGCACTATACGAATACGTTTTGGCAGGGCACGTGGCACGTGGCACGACATGATATACATGTGGACTGCGTTGGGTCGGATTTAAAATTTTAGGTACACCGACCTTAAAAGTAAGGCACAATTAGAGATGAGTTAAACACAATATAATAAAAAAGTCTGTAATAAACAAGTTTTATTTTTAATGAAGGTAAATTTAAAATTTTATAATTTTACAAATAATTTGAAATTGAATTTTTTAAATTTATTTAATTCTTAGTTAAAAAACTATAATTGATTTATATTTATAATTTATGTCATGATTTTAATAAATAAAATTATAAATATCACAATTTTATAAATATGTATTAATATTATTGTGAATTATGATCTATGACTCTATGAAGTCCAAGTTACGTATAAAAAATTTATTAATATTATTGTTGTTAAGTATTAAAAAAATTCCAATACTATAAGGTCAAATTTAATAAGTAATATTACGTTCTCTTACTATTATTTGTTTATTATCATTGAATGTGGATTTGAATTTTAAATTTTCGAGTCTATTAAATTTGAATAAAGGGATAAACCTAAAAAAAATACATAAACTAGAAAAAAAGAAGACCAATAGCTTGGCATGTGCTCTTAATTTTTTTTTAAAAAATTTATTGAGTTTTTTTTCTTAGGCACGACACGAGTGGGCACGACACGAAACACATAGTGGGCACGGCACGGGCACGAGCACCCATGGGCCTTTGTCAGCCCGACCCATTGACCATTTCTAAATCAGGGTAATGATGGGGTATTAAAATCTTATTTTAAATAATATGGCATGTTATATGCCATTAATTAACTGGTTAGTGATATTTTATAAATTTTAAGTGAATTATTTATATTATTTTATTAATTAATGAATGAATTACATATCATTGGAATAAAATTTAAGATGTAATAATAAATATCGATGGTAATTTTAGAATAAAATTTTGAGACATAAAACCACCGCTCTCACTGACCTTAAAGTCTTCAGATTTGCTTATCTGACTGACTCTATAGTCGTCATTGCAGGGATATAATTTCAAGTTCTAATCGATTGTAGTAAGTAGCCATTGCCCTCCAGCAGTAAAGAGAGGGAGCTTTGCTCTCTGGCAATGTTATTTTATTCTCTGTCCATAGCATTTTTTTATTTTATGTAATTTTCTTTGTTTTTTTTTCTCTTTTCTCTTTTTTCATTTTCATTGCATTATCCTTTTATATTTTTATAGTCGGATGTTGCATATCTACCGATTTTGAGGTTCTTTCGGTGCCGGAGGTGGTGTTGTTTTAGCTTCTTTATCAAAATTGTGTCAATGTTCATATCGGGATGATATGCCTGTATTAGAGTCAATGAGGGGTTCTAATAGTTGTTGCATTGAGAACTTGGTGGTTGGGATGAGCAAACAATGGCATGGGACAAGGGTTTATCAAGAGGCCTTTGAGGATTACTCTAAGAGAGGCAATTTTATTTGCTGTTTGTATTTTGTTTTAATATTATAGGACCATTTCAAACTATTTTTGAATGCATGGTGGTCTTGAAGTCAACTTCCTCGTTCATTATCCTCATGTTTATATGATTCTTTGTTATTGATACGGATTATCCCTACATCCCTACCATGCTGAGTTCGTGTCCTTGACCAATTCACGGCCTTGGCCGAGAGTTCCTAATTTTCCACCTCGAAGAATCCTCAATTCCTACCTAATAATCTTCGATCCTACCTTTAAAGGATCCGATTTTTCTTTTGGAGATCTTGTCCCCTCGAAGTGGTGCAAGTGATTACTTTCCATATCAACAGGTTATAATGTCCAACAACAACAAAACCAAGCCTAGGAAAACTCTTCTTTCATTCTTTACTAAAGTAGATGATGGTAATGTTGGGGAAAAATCAGGTTTTTAAAATTTTTATAAAACCTTTTGAAGATTGCTCTCATATAATATATAAGAATTTATATTCTAGAAATCGTACCTTGAAAATCCGAGTTGCCTTTTTCCGCTGAAGTGATTTAGGCTCCTAGATCACGATCCGCCACCACCACTCCTGTTAGATCACGATCCGTCACCAATGATCTTCCAGGTTATGACTCAGGTTCGATCTGCACTTGACGTGTGGGCGCCTTTATCACTACCAAAGCAACTAGCACGAGAAAATTTTTCTCTCAACAATAGAGAGAAAAATCTTATTCTCTGATCTGTATAAAGTGGCTTCTCTTTTTTTCTTTTGAGAAAATAAGCCTTATATATCTCCCTTTAGTGAAAACCCTAGGCTCCAAATAATGCCCTAAATAAAACTCACGTTACTTTTCATTTAATAGGGGGCCCACCATGTAAAATAACATAAGGCCCCTTATACATAAGCTTATTAAATGGAGCCTCCCACTAAATGATATATTTAGGCTTTTGACCCAAATAGCTAGTTATCTTGCTTATTAGTCCAGTAGTGGTGCAGTCAATTAAATGAGCTAACCCGGGGATCATTTGGGAACATACAATAGTGGCTACAACAATTAGGCCTGTAATTAAACTAGCCTAATTATTTAATTCCAAATCTACTCCACTAAAAGATTGGAACTGACTTCCATAATTGTATGCTCGAATAATAATTCGTCCCAAGCCACATTGATTTCTTTACTGCACAATCCTTTGTACCACATCGTTAATTAAATTGATATCTCAACTGTCCAATCAATTTAATAACATCTTTTTCCTTGATCCTTACTGGTTTTCTCTAATGATCATTTTCAACATACTAAATATGTTGACACACTCTGGCCAGAGAATTCTATGATCAAGTGCCGAAAACCCATCAAGAGATGTGTTGTACAAATTCTATATTGTTAATCCATAACTCCAATACTCATAATTGCTCCCACCAAGATACCGGGTAATCTTGACCACAAGAATGTGTCGTGCCCATTGGTAACTCAAATGGAATAACAATTACAATCATGAAATCATAATTAACTCAAGATTAAGATTACAGTAAAATCAACGCCTATGAGATTTAATAAGTCTGACAGTTATTACAAAGTTAATTAAATCTCATATGTGATCCTGTTCAATGTAGTCGTACTACATCAATAAATTCATACATGATTAAGACAAATCATTCAATGAATTTATTACAGTCTATACCTAAATAAAGTGCCCAACTTTATTTATCAACTGCGAACTAAATTTATTTAATCATAAGATAACTTGTATTTATGTCTTCTGTGAATCCACATGGTAATCACATAAATACATATAATATGATTAAATGGACTTTAATACAAACATTAATGCAATGAAGATATTTGAATAAAATACCTCATTTATTTTATTAATCAGAAAAATCTGTTTATTACAATTAAATAAACACATATGCTTTTAAAGAGCATATTTTCCCAACAGGTAAATCATCAAATGAGACAAGTTATATGTGCAACATTGATGCCTCAAGTTCTCCACCCAAGTATCAAAGAGTCGAATTTGAGAAAGTTGATACTTCATCTGCTATTGAGACCTTTATTTAGAATGTAATCCCCAATTATATTTTTTAATGATTACTTTTTCTATTAACAAACATGAAGATGTGCAGATTGTGTATTTAATTATGAGACCATTTCAACCTAAGCTACAAAACTATCCATTCACTAAACATGGTATACAAAATCATTGATTTTGCTCATTGAACACAACTCATATCAATTACGGTATCTAATGAAGTGCATGAGGTACAATTCTTTTTTTTTCTAAGTTGAGTTCTATTTTTAACATTGCTAGTGCTTCGTTCAAACTTTATTTTGAGTTCAAATTTATCAAAGAAAAAGAAATTATAGATTTGATAGCTTTAGAATAGCTTAAGAGTAGTGTCGGCTGATCAAGTTAGAACTTTACAAAGGGCCAAAGATACTTGTTCGACCTGACATTTTACTTCAGTTAATACGTTTATTGAGAAGTTTGGTGCAACTTTTGAAGTTTTAGGAAAGATGATTAACAATGGATCTAGTCAATATATGCGTGGAGAAGCTAAATGTGCATACAAAGAGCTGATCAATCCTTTGAGTATGTGTTCATTTAGCTTTTGTTGAATAAATTCCTTGGAATTTTTGACATAATTTGTTGAGCATTACAAACAAAATCATTGGACATCATGAATGCTTTGAATTGTCTCAAGTATAAAAAGACTTTTGTAAGAGTTTTGAGAGAGTAGATGGATTAATTTTATTAGAAGTGTGGTATCCTTCCGTGAAAAGTGAAAAATATGATATTATTATGCTTGATATAAGTGTTTGTTATTCAGAAGGGCGTTCTTGTTAACAAAAAGAATATGTTACAGTTGAACATCATTGTCACGTTGATAAATTTAACGCTATAATAAATTTTCAATTGATGGAGTTAAATAGTAGATTCTTTGAGCAAACTATGAACTCCTTACTTAGAACTGGACTTTGGTTTCAATTGATGAGCACAAATAATTTGATATGGACGATATTTGCTCTCTTGCTAAGAAATTTTATCCTCATGATTAATTTATTCCAAATGAAGTGCTTGCTTTGAGAAGAGAATTAGAACATTATAAAATTGTTGTGCTTTCTCATCCTCGGTTTCAAATCATTACTTTCCTTTCTGAGCTATGTCGATGATTAGTTGAAGCAAAAAAGTCACATCATTTTTTGATTGACAGATTAATTCATCTAGTGCTGACTTTTACTGTTTCCACAACCACAATAGAGTATGCAATTTCAACAATGGAATTTCTCAAGATATTATTTTTTAGCAAGATGGAAAATGAGTTTTCCCCCTCAATTGTATAGTTATCTATGTTGAAAAAGAAATTATTGATTTTATTGACTCAAATTCTATAATTGATGATTTTTATAATCCGAAGAATAAAAAAGTACAACTTGAGTAATGGTTTTGTATTTGAATTATATTTTTATTTTATACTCCTTTCTTTGATAGTTATTTTTGTTTACAATATGAATTTTAGGGATAAGACTCCTAATATTCTCTCCTTAATAGGTGTATTTTGTCAGTTATGTATGAAATTTCATGTTCACTTAGTATAAATTTATTGTTTTTTTAATTTTACCCCAGGGTACTATGAAGGCTTGTAATAAGGAGCCATAAAAGTTGGATGTTGCCGTGAAACCAAAGTTAATGGTGTAAAGTCAAAAGATAGTAATTTTGTTAAAAATAGTAAGAGTCACAAGGATTCTCATCAATACATCAAATCCCTTGGACACAATTCAAGTGTTTAAGAGTTGTGGCTTAATGAAAGCTTAAATTAGTAACTACTGCTTCTAAACAATAGAATCATGTTTTAGAATTTGATCCAGATTTTATATTACCAATACTTAATAAATTAACCTAGTTCAATTTGACAAAATTACCACAGGGAGAATGCTCCTGAACGAAGCATAAATCTCTTCTTCATTCCAAGATCCAAACTAATTGCTGATGCTTGGGTATATGAACCAAAATAATGGCTTACTAAATCCAATATTTATATCCACAAGTCAAATAAAGCTATACAACCAAACACACCTGCAGAGACGCATTAGCGAACTTTATAAAATCACTTGGTTCATAGATCATAATTTGCCATGCATGCTTAAGCCTTGTCAATTGTATTCAAATCCGTTGTGCATATTAATAAAAACAATATATTGTGTGATGATGTGTCTTTCAACGAAAAGGTGAAGAAAAACAACAAATGAAAAGATGAAGAATAGAGTCCTCGTAGTAGAGCACCAACCAATTTGATATTAGTTCATGAGATGTACCATTTGAATCATCTCCGCTTCTCTTTCAGTTGGCTTTTGTTCTTCTTGAAAAGACTCATCAGTTAGGTGGCTGATTCTCTCCATCTCTGGCAGGTTGCATAACAATCTTCACTGTTCATTCACCACTGTGTGTCCCCTGAGGAAACATGAATTTCCAAAGGAAATGAATTCATTTACCAATTGCTCATCAAGAGTGATTTTTACCCAAATCCAACATCATGATTAATATGATTTCATCAACATTCTTTTGACCAAAAGCATGTAAACTTCAAATACGTTCATCTATGTTTCTACTCTTATTCTTAACACATTATGATGAACATATAGTCAATAGCTTTTGCCCATATTTAAATTTATTCGGCTTGAAAAAGTGGAGAATGGTAAAATAATGGAGAGTCATTTGATACTTACATGGGGAGCCTGTTGGAGAAAAATCAGTTTTTTAAATTTGTATAAAAAACTTTTAGGATCGTTCTCATACAATATATAAGAATTTGTAATCTAGAAATCGTACCTTGAAAATTCGATTTGGCTTTTTCCGCTGAAGTGATTTAGGCTCCCAGATCACGATCCATCACCACCACTTCTGCTAGATCACGATCTGTCACCAATGATCTTTCAGGTTATGACTCAAATTTGATCTGCACTTGACGTGTGGACGCTTTTATCACCATTAAAGCAACTAACATAAGAAAAAATTTCTCTCAACAATAGAGAGAAAAACCCTAGACTCCAAATAATGAAAATCAAAAGTCACCTTACTTCATTCTTGGCATAGGGGCCCACCTTGTAAAATAACATAAGGCCCCTTAGACACAAGTACATTACATGGAGCCTCCCACTAAATAATATATTTAGATTTTTAACCCAAATAGCTAGTTATCTTGCTTATAAATCCAGTACCGGCGCAGTCAATTAAATGAGCTAATCTGGGGATCATTTGGGAACATACAATAGTGGCTGCAATAATTAGGTATGTAATTAAACTAGCCAAATTATTTAATTCCAAATCTACTCTACTAAAATATTGAAACTAACCTCCATAATTGTATGCTCGAATAATAATTCGTCCTAAGCCATATTGATTTATTTACTGCACAATCCTTTGTACCACATCATTAATTAAATCAATATCTCAACTGTCCAATAAATTTAATTACATCTTGTTCCTTGATATTTACTGATTTTCTCTAATGATCATTTTTAACATACTAAATATGTCGACACACTATGGCTAGAGAATTCTATTATCAAGTGCAGAAAACCCATCAAGAGATGTGTTGTACAAATTCTATATTGTCAATCTATAACTCCAATACTCATAATTGCTCCCACCAAGATACCGGGTAATCTTGACTACAAGTATGTTTCGTACCCATTGGTAACTCAAATGAAATAACAATTACAATCATGAAATCATAATTAACTCAAGATTAAGATTACAGTAAAATCAATGCCTATGACATTTAATAAGTTTGACAGTTATTACAAAGTTAATTAAATCTCATATGTGATCATGTTCAATGTAATTGTACTACATCAATAAATTCATACATGATTAAGACAAATCATTCAATGAATTCATTACAGTCTATACCTAAATAAAGTGTCCAACTTTATTTATCAACTGCGAACTTAATTTATTTAATCATAAAATAACTTGTATTTATGTCTTCTGTGAATCCATATGGTGATCACATAAATACATATAATATGATTAAATGGACTTTAATCAAAATATTAATGCAATTAAGATATTTGAATAAAATACCTCATTTATTTTATTAATCAGAAAAATTATTTATTACAATTAAATAAACATATATGATTTTAAAGAGCATATTTTTTTCAAAAATCTGCCACTAGCTCTCAAAGCATATTTGACATCTCACACATGCCCATGGATTCTAAGTGCAAATTAAAAGGTTTCCCAGGTATGACCTTAGTAAAAGGATATGTCAAGTTTTGCTGTGACGCAATCTGAGTAACCTCCACATCACCTCTATGCACTATATCCCTTATAAGATGATACTTCATCTCAATATGTTTTTGTTTCTTGTGGTTCCTTGGTTCCTTAGATTGAGCTACCGCACTACTATTATCGCAAAATAATTTAAGGGGTGCAGTTACAGTAGGTACCACCTCAAGATCTTGTAGGAGCAATACAACTTCTTTTGCAGCTTCGGATGCAGCCACATATTCAGCTTCAGTTGTGGAGTCTGTGATACAAGATTGTTTCACACTCCTCTAACTAATAGCTCCACTTCCCAATGTAAACACATAGCCATAAGTTAATTTTTTGGAATTCTTATTTGACATAAATTCAGAATCAGTATAACCCACTGGAATGAGTTCATCACCAGAATACACAAGTATATAATTTTCAGTTCTTTTCAGATACTTCATTATATGCTTGACCGCAGTCCAGTGTTCAGATCCAGGATTATATTGATATCTTCTAACCATCCCTACCGCAAAACAGATGTCTGGCTGAGTGCAAAGCATGGCATACATGAAACTTCATACAGCTTTTGCATAGGGAACTCGTCTCATTCTCTCTATCTCTTTAGATATTTTAGGTGATTGATCCTTAGAGAATGTAATTCCATGTCTGAATGGTAATAAACCAGTTTTAAAATTTTCCATTCTAAATCTAGCCAATATCTTATCGATATAGACCGCTTGAGACAAAGTTAAAGTTGTATTCTTCTGGCCTCGTAGTAACTTGATACCAAGAATATAATTTGCCTCTCCCAGGTCTTTTATATCAAATTGTTTTGCTAACCAACTCTTTATTGTAGTCAATACTCCTATATCGTTTCCAATTAGGAGAATATCGTTTATATAAAGAACTAGGAAGGCTATAGATTTTTCTTGAATTTTCTTGTACACATGGTTCATCAATGTTTTGAAGGAGTCCAAACGATTTAATCGCTTGATCAAATCTGATGTTCCATGATCGGGATGCTTGCTTCAATCCATAAATGGATCTCTGCAACTTACATACCATGTGTTCTTGGCCTTTTTGTATGAATCCATCTGATTTCTGCATGTAGATGTCTTCTTCAAGATGCCTATTAAGAAAAGCAGTCTTGACATCCATTTGCCAAATTTCATAATATAGCACTGCAACAATAGAGAGCAGAATCCTGATGGATTTAAGCATAGCAACTGGAGAAAATGTTTCCTCATAATCGATTCCCTCTTTCTGAGTAAAACATTTGGCTACTAATCTTACTTTAAATGTTTCCACCCTTCGATCTACTCCTCTTTTTCTCTTGTAGATCAACTTGCACCCTATAGGTTTTACCCCATTTGGTGCCTCTACAAGTTCCCAGACTTTATTGGAATACATAGATTCCATTTCTTGATTCATGACATTTTTCCAAAATTCAACATCTATATCTATTAGAGCTTCGTTGTAGCTAGTAAGATCTTGTACATGTTCATCTAAGATAGCCGTATAGGTTTCTCCTAATAACATATATCTCACAGGTAATCTAGTTACCCTCCCACTACAACGAGGTTCTAAAAGTGATGGTTGTTCAGGGATAATCCTGTGTTGATCAGCTGGTTGTTGCTGTTCTTCCTGTTCTATAACAGGCGTTGAAAGCTGAGCATCAACCTGATCACCTGACAGTTCTTCAAGTATTACTTTACTCTTAGGTTTGAAGTTATTCATATAGTCTTCCTCGAGGTAAGTGAAATGTGTGCTTACGATCACTTTCCTATCTTGAGGACTATAAAATAAACCTCCCATTGTTCATTTGGGATACCTCACAAACATACAAACCTCAGAACGTTAATCCATTTTGTTTGCTTTTGGTTTCAGCGCATGTGCTGGTGATCCCTAAATACGGACATGTCGTAAACTTGGTTTGCGACCTGACCATAATTCTATTGGGGTTTTAGGCACTGATTTGGATGGAACTAAATTCAAGAGGTAAACTGCAGTTTTCAGTGCTAGTCCCCAAAAAGAGATTGGTAATGACGAATAACTAAGCATAAATCTCACCATATCCAAAAGAGTTCTACTTCTCCTTTCAGCTACCCCATTTTGTTGTGGTATTCCCGGGGCAGTCAACTGAAATATAATCATATTTTCAACCAGATACTCTTTGAAATCTCCTGAAAGAAATTCACCACCTCGATCAGATCGAAGTTTCTTTATGTTCTTATCTAATTGCTTTTCTGTCTCACCTCTGTACTCTTTGAATTTCTCAAGAGCTTCAGACTTGTGACTCATCAGATAAACATAATTGTATCTTGAGTAATCATCAGTGAAAGTGATGAAATACTCATAACCTTCTCAAGCTTGTACATTGATTGGTCCACATACATCTGTATGTACTAATTCATGTGGTACTGTTGCACGTACTCCTTTGGCCGAGAATGACATTTTGGTCATTTTTCCTTCTAAACAGGATTCAGAGAGTGGCAATGATTCATTTTCTAATGGACCTAAGAACCCATCTTTGATCATTCTCTGTATCCTATTTTGGTTTATATGACTCAAGCATAAATGCCAGAGGTAACATTTGTTAAAAGAAATATTTCTTTTCTTAGATAAATGTGTATGCTTATCATTATTCATCACGGTGTAATGTATAGAATGGATCATTGGACTTAAATTATATAAATTATCTTCTAATGTACCAGAACAAATAAGTCTCTTATTATAAAAAATAAAAACAGAGGATCCAAAATTTACAGTGTACCCTTGCTTTGACAAACAAGCTACTGAAATTAAATTTCTCTTAATGTCTGGAATATAAAGACAATTATTCAAAACTAAAGTCTCATTATTAAAAGATAATAAAACAGATCCAGTCTTCACTGCTGACATGAACTGTCCTATCCCTAATTACAGCTTGAAGCTTCCTTCACTTATTTTTCTGGTTTCCTGAAACCAGTAAAGTGAATTACAAATATGATTAGTTGCTCCTAAATCCAACACCCAAGTGTCAATAGGATTTTGAACTAAACAGGCCTCAATTACAAAAAGATTTCTCATACCTGATTTCACAATCTTAGGGCAATCCTTTTTCCAGTGACCTTTCTGTCCACACTTGAAGCATTTGCCTTTTGACTTGCCATCTTGCTTGGTAGATGGTCTTTTTTTCCTAGCTTTCCTCTTACCTTTGCCTTTCGGTTTAGGTCTAGAAGAAGAACTTTTTTCAGCAATATTTATGCTTCTCAGAGATTTCTCAGCACGATAGATCTCTTCAGGAGAATGGAGTTCGTTCATCAATTCAGTTAAGGTCATGTTTCTTTTATTCATATTATAATTGACCTTAAACTCCTTGAATGTTTCTGGCTGCGATTCTAGCACCATGTCAATCTTTGAGTTATCATCGATTTGTGCTCCCTGAATCTCAGTCTCATTCAAATAGTCCATCATTTTGAGGACATGATCACGAACTCTTGTGTCCTTCCCCATTTTATTGTTCATAATTCATTTCAGCGCTGCTTGTCTCGCGGAGCGAGTACTCTGCCCAAACATCTGTTGGAGACTATCCATTATTTCAGTGGCAGTCTCCAAGTTCTGATGTTTGGTCTGCAGAATATTAGAAATCGAGCCTAAAATGTAGCATTTTGCCATTTCATTGGCCTTTTGCCATTTCTTATAAAGCCTCTTCTAATTTCTATGAGCATATTCCGCTGGAACTAGAGGGCACGGGTGGGTTAAGACATATTTATAATTTTTAGCAGTCAAGACAATGAATAAATTTCTTTTCCAATCTATATAGTTCTCTCTAGTGAGTTTGTTTTGACTCAGAATAATAATAAGTGGGCTCAGGGAAGATATTTTCCGAAAAATAAAACATCCACGCATAAATATTTTGAAATAATATTCACAATAAATGATAAAAATGCATAAAACGATAAATGCATTTTAATTCATTGTAACGATAATCTAGTGCCGCTTTGACAAACTATCCGTTGGGAAAGTTATGTCTACACTTACTAGACCCAATTACCCATTGGATTATTTACTTTCATGTAGAGACATGATAAATAATTATTGTTATCATTTTGGGCCTAAATTTGTTAACAGAGCTTTGTTGGGAAGGTTAATAACAAATTTTAGTTGAGTGTATAACTATTGTTTTAATCTACGTATTTTTCATTTTAATAGTCACCATTGGGGTGAACAATCGATTGAAAAATATCTCAATTTTATCTTTGAAAAAGTTCATCAAATAAAATATCTAATATATATACCCTCCGAAGGAAGCATCACCGTATCATGAAGTCGAGGAATATAAATAATTTTATTATTAAACTAACAATGGAGCCCGTGAGAAAATTATCTTGAATTTTCTCTCTCCCACTCAATATTTTAAAATTGGTTTTTCCTTTTAAAACACACATATTGTTAATTGTAAGCTTCCTATAATATTATCTAGATGATATCCAATATTATTAAGCATATGCAAATTACAAACAATATAACGAGATTTATAATATATGAATGACATGTATCATTATGCATAGAGTGATACTACTTATTCTATATGACATGTTATCATCCAAAACATAACATATAGAAAAATAATTAAATAATCTTAATTCATGGCTTTGCTAAAATTTAAAAAAAATACATTAACCCTAAGCCTAATCTTCATTGGGTTTCTTGTCAATATCCATCTTCCATAAGCTTGTCTTTGTTAATGGACTAGGAGAAATTGAGCTTTTAAATTTATTATTGGTCCAATTTTAATTTTGAAAGGAAATAAATAAATAATTAAATTTTTTTTACTAAAATAAAAATTTTGGACTAAAAATAAATTTAATGTGTTCAATTTTATCTATGCATTTTAATCCATTAAGTCCAATTGAAATTGGGCCTAAAACTAGGATTCATTAAGCCCAAAAATATTTTTGGACTTAAACGCAAAAAATTAAAACGTTTATGTCTAAAAGAAAAATTACAGAACCATAGAGACCTCAATGATAAAAATCATGAAACCCTAAATTTCATTTTTTTCTTTCTCCTTCTTACCGAACCGCCATCTCCACAAAGGGCAACCGCTATTCACTATTCATCCAAGTTCAACGCCGATTTAACCATTACCGCCACGCCAGAAAGCCACTAAATGATGGAACCCCCGAGCTGCACGCCACTGTCCCTCAGGAACGCTACTGGCAGTGTTGCTTGTAGCTGCAGCACGTGCAGCGCGCGCAGCGCGCGCCTCTAGCCATTGCTGCCCACGCGCGTTGCTTTGCTGTGTGCAGCGCAGCGCACGCCTCTGGCCATTGTTGGCCGCACGCGCTGCTGCAGCGTGCCCTGGTTCGTTGCCGCTGTCAAAATATCCGGCCTTCGTTTCCTCTTATCTGACATCCGTGATTGATTAACAAATTTCCTAGACCAATTTTGGCTTACAAAATTTCTATAATAGTAAAATAATTCAAGAGGGAAACATAGTGATAAAAAGCCACCCCTCTTGTTACAAATCCAAACAAAAAATACAGTAGAAAATCTAACCATGAATTAAGACAAACCCTAATATGTTTTATTCATATATTAAACAAATAATAAATATATGAATAAATTGTGCCACTCTAATACACAAATTTCAAGATTGATTTCATACGAAATTTTTATATATTAATATGAGATGGCTCTGATACAAATTGTTGGAGAAAAATCAGTTTTTTAAATTTTTATAAAAAACTTTTAGGATCGCTCTCATATAATATATAAGAATTTGTAATCTAGAAATCGTACCTTGAAAATTCGATTTGACTTTTTCCGCTGAAGTGATGTAGGCTCCTACATCACGATCCGTCACCACCACTCATGTTAGATCACGATCCGTCACCACCACTCCTGCTAGATCACGATATGTCACAAATGATCTTTCAGGTTGTGACTCAGGTTTGATCTGCACTTGACGTGTGAGCGCCTTTATCACCACTAAAGGAACTAGCACGAGAAAATTTTTCGCTCAACCATAGAGAAAAAAATCTTATTCTCTGATATGTATAAAGTGGCTGCTCCTTTTTCTTTATAGAAAATAAGTCTTTTTATATCTCCCTTTAGTGAAAACCCTAGGCTCTAAATAATGAAAATCAAAAGCCACGTTACTTCTTTCTTGGCATAGGGGCCCATCTTGTAAAATAACACAAGACCCCTTAGACACAAGTACATTACATGGAGCCTCCCACTAAATAATATATTTAGGTTTTTAACCCAAATAACTAGTTATCTTGCTTATTAATCCAGTAGCGGCACAGTCAATTAAATGAGCTAACCCCGGGATCATTTGGGACCATACAATAGTGGCTACAATAATTAGGCATGTAATTAAACTAGCCCAATTATTTAATTCCAAATTTACTCCACTAAAAGATTGGAACTGACCTCCATCATTGTAAGCTCGAATAATAATTCGTCCCAAACCACATTGATTTCTTTACTGCATAATCCTTTGTACCATATCATTAATTAAATCGATATCTCAACTGTTCAATCAATTTAATTATATATTGTTTCTTGATACTTACTGGTTTTCTCAAATGATCATTTTCAATATACTAAATATGTTGACACACTCTGGCCGGAGAATTCTATGATCAAGTGCCGAAAACCCATCAAGAGATGTGTTGTATAAATTCTATATTGTCAATCTATAACTCCAATACTCATAATTGCTCCCACCAAGATACTGGATAATCTTGACTACAAGTATGTATCGTGCCCATTGGTAACTCAAATGGAATAACAATTAAAATAATGAAATCATAATTAACTCAAGATTAAAATTACAGTAAAATCAATGTCTATGAGATTTAGTAAGTCTGACAGTTATTACAAGGTTAATTAAATCTCATATGTGATCATGTTCAATGTAGTCGTACTACATCAATAAATTCATACATGATTAAGATAAATCATTCAATGAATTCATTACATTCTATACCTAAATAAAATGTCCAACTTTATTTATCAACTGCGAACTTAATTTATTTAATCATAAGATAATTTGTATTTATGTCTTTTGTGAATCCACATGGTGATCACGTAAATACATATAATATGATTAAATGGACTTTAATCAAAATATTAATGCAATTAAGATATTTGAATAAAATACCTCATTTATTTTATTAAGCAGAAAAATTATTTATTACAATTAAATAAACATATATGCTTTTAAAGAGCATATTTTCCCAGCAGAGCCTTGGGGAGGTAGCTGATAATTGTAGCCGTAGGGGGAAATAGTGAATTTGCCCTGCAAAATTAAACTCCAATTAATATATTTATCTTAGAATTGTAATTCTATAGTTGAAGATACAAAAAGGTATGTAATAAAACCTCCCACCTCAAGTTGGTCTCATTGCATAATAATGCGTATATATATGATAGAGGATTTTGATGCAATAAAATTAGGGAAAAGGACACAGAGACCCCCAATGTTTGAATAAGGGACACAGAGACTCCCAACGTTTGAAAAAGGGACACAAAACCCCCTAAAGTTTCGAAAAAGACACTCAAACCCCCATTTGTTAACAGAAATTATAATTTTAAAGTGCAATTACCATTATACCCTTATAGCATATTAAAAAATAATTGTTCATTGTCCAATTTATTCCTATATTATTAATAAAATTACAAATATAACTTCATTACCCAATGGATTATTAATAATATAGGAATAAATTTAATTTATTTTTATTTTGATATATACGAAAATGGATTAAATTTATTTTTATTATATTAGTAATCAATTTAATTTATTTTTATTCTTGAGCAATGGATTCAATTTATTTAGTTGAAGAGAAAATTTGACAAAAATTAAATGGAAAATTTGGATAATGAAGTTATATTCGTAATTTTATTAATAATATAAGAATAAATTTGACAATGAATAATTATTTTTTAATATGCTATAAGGGTATAATGGTAATTGCACTTTAAAATTATAATTTCTGGTAACAAATGGGGGTCTGAGTGTCTTTTTTGAAACCTTAGGGGGTTTTGTGTCTCTTTTTCAAACGTTAGGAGTCTCTATGTCCCTTATTCAAACATTAGGGGTCTCTGTGTCCTTTTCCCATAAAATTATAAAAAATAGCAAGTAACAAAAAAATTGAAGAGAAGAAAATACCAGCGATTTGATTACTTGTGGCATGATTGTAACACCAATTTTAACCTTGAAAGTTGGTCTGCCACTGACTTCGATCTTATACAATCTCTAATCTTTAATATCTTTAGTTGTGGCATGGTTGTAACGTCATATTCTTTTCCAAAATCTCACTCTTTCCATTCATTCAAAGAACGAAGTTCAAGAAATTTTAATTTAGGAAAGGCAATATGTGAGCTAGGAGAAATTTGAAAATACATAGGAGGTATATGAAATTGAATTTTATATAATCATCAATTGCATGTTGATTGATTCTTTAAAGTAAATATATATATATTATAACATCATTTATTTGTTGTATAATTAATATAATACTTTAAAGATATTTTAAAATTTCTCCGGAAGAAGATGTGGCAAGAATATGAATATAATAATTTCTTTTCTACTTTTTATTCCCAAAAGTTCATCACCCACTCTTTTCACGCTCTTCATTAACCATATTTGGAGTAATTCAAGAGATGGCAAATTTCCTAAAGGAGGCATAATCTCACACCGATATAATTGATATAGTCCTAATTTCTTCAGGTTCGTTGACGACACTATCCAACTGACCATCTACTAATGCCTTCGTAGTAGTATTCTATCGCTAATGAACCAAGATTCACTAAACTGTAGCCCGTGGAAATACTCACAATAAACTAACTTAGATGCCTCAGATTCACTAACTTTCCAAATCCTTGAGGTAATATCTTCCCAAAACAGAACAATTTTCCATCTCAAAATTTTGCAAATTAAATCACTCACAGCACGTTTCAGGTAATTCTTCTATGTTTAGTTGGTCCTTCATTAAAGGCATACTTAAAAAAAAAATTTTAAAAAAAGGCAAACCAATTTAAGGAATCTCAAATTTATTGAATTTCTATCTCCTTTGGAATTTCATGAATCAATCTCGTAGCCAAACCATCATCGCCAACTAGAGCCAACAGCAATTTAATTAATTCATCTTCCTCTATATTGTAGTCTTTTGGAAAGACATCACAATACGAGAAACATTGTTTTATTGCGGGTGGCAAATTATTATAACTCAATAAAACTGGAGCTAAAACACCTCTTTCAAACTCTTCTAATTGCCACATCTCACCATCTAAAATAATTTACCATCCTTTTGAGGTTCTTTTAAACACCAAGAGACTCCCGATAGTTTTGGTAGCAAGCGGAGCCTTTACACTTGCCAAATTTTTTTTTCTATATACTCCAAATGAGGTCTATTGAAAAAAGCTATTTGTTCGAATAATGACCAATATTCGTGTTCAGATAGTTCCTTAATGAAGATAATATCAGTTGATTCCATCATTTTGGCAATTGTCTCCTTACAAGTAGTAACTAAAATTTTACTTCCACGTTGTCCAATTATTAGACGACGTCGGAATGACTCTCATTTATTGTAATCTTCTGTTCTCAAATCATCTAAGACAATAGATTTTTTTTTTCCTGCAGTAGATGTATATATGCGTTCTTTAAGTGAATTTAGTTCCCCTAAATTTGGGGTGTAACCCTTTAAAGCTTCAACAATTGCTTTTGCAATCCTAAATTCACAATAAGGGTCCGATACACACACCCATATCCTCTCTCTTTTTTCTTTTAGGAAATACCTTCTAAAAGGTTTCGTTGATTTCTTTCATCGTCTTAGCAATGTCATGACGTAGAAGCACTTGTTTGAAACCAAAACAAGGGAGAGAAAGAAGGAACATACCGGCTTCCTAGGAGCCTTGATTGCAATTTCAGCGTTGTAGTGATCCATTGATCACTCATCCAACACACCCTCCATGTCGTAGGATGCCTCTTAAGCTGATCGGGCAGAGTCTAACACCTCCCTCCTTCATTTGCCTTTGCTGTGCATCAACCAGCACAGCTTGAATGGCTTCAGAATTGCCTTGCGGGATTTTCACTTCTTTTTTAACGTCCTTTACAAGTCTCACTTGATCTTTTGCCTCATCACCAAATGTTGTCGTTAATAAGTTCATTTGTGCTAGCTTTATAAAATTTCCTTGGAATTCTAATTCCCCATCGTGAGCACTAATTGCTTTACCTTTTCTGTTTGACAATGCGTCATTGCTTTTCTTTATTTGTTATCATTGATGTTTAGCTATTAAAGCATATATATACCCATCTCTTGATTTTCTTGACTAATTCTACTTGATCTAGCTTTTATTTGAAATTTGTTAAAAACAAAGTTATCTCGTTCCCACTTCTTGGAAAATAATTAATCATAAGCACTTGTTCTTAGACGCCTTTTGATGAACTTGTAATTTTATACCTAAAATAATCAAATTTTATTTTTTTTTGGAATTTCCCATAAATTAAAGCCGTGTTTACTTTATGGAGTGTGAGTGTAGAGTGTGGATTCTTCCCACTCCAGTGTTTACTTACCTTAAAAAAGGGGAGAGTGGGAGTGAAAATCTGTGGGTTCCACCTAATTTTGGAGTGGGGAGTGGGATTCCCACTCGCATGGAGGGAGGTGGGAGTGGGAATCCACTCCCCCCTCTTCCCATTTTATCCTTATAAAAATAAATAAATAAATAATATCATATTTAATAAAATAAATAATATCATATTTATTAAAAATAATAATTATATCATATTTATTTTATTAAATTTTAAATATTAATTTTGTACTATATTATCAATAATAATATTTCATTTGTGTTGCTATTATTAATAATTTTTATTCACATAATTTAAATTAAAATTAATAAAAAATTATGATTTACATAATTAAGAATATTAGTAATTATTATTAATTTATAAATATAATAAAATATTTATTTTATTTTCCAAATATATTTTTTATTAATTTTTTAATTACAAATTATAATTCTGTACATAAGGATAAAATTGTAATTTAAAATAATTTACTCCCAATTCAAGACAAAGTAAATAAATAATTAGGATTCTGATTGACAATCCATACTTTCATTTAGTCTAAGTAAACACCCTACTCCCACTTCCACTCCACACTCCTAATCCAAGGATTCCCACTTCTTAGGATTCCCACTCCAATATAAAAAGTAAACGCAACGTAAGGGTAGTTTAAGAGGAAAATAAATTATAACAACAATATGTAAATAGAAATCAGTTATGTTCCCAAGAAACTACGCCCAATAAATCACTCGTTCTATTAGTTTCCATTAATTCCTTCTTCTCAAAGCAAGAAATTTGCATAATTACATTTACATCGATCATGGGAATGGTGGAACCAATTATTAGGCATTTAACCCAAGAGTCAATCTCGCATAATACTATAATTTCAAAGCAAGAAATTTGCACAATTACATTTACATATGATTACCTTTTTTTTTTTTTAAATGGAATCTATTCTTTTCCGGCTTTGTATTACCATTGCAAAAGCAATAATTAATTAATCGATAATGTTAGGGAAACTTAAGTTTTGATGTTACGTGTCATTTATTTTTTTGGATAATGAATTTCAATAAAATTACTTAACCATCATCTTGTTGGGATTATGTGCTCTTTTAAAGCATATTAATTTATTTTTTATTAATAAAATATTTGAGATATTTTTCAATTGCATAAATATATTGAATAAGCGTTGTTTAATCATATTATATGTATTTATGTGATCATTATATAGATTCACAGAAGACATAAATACAAGTTATTTTATGATTAAATAAATTAAGTTTGCAGTTGATTAATAGAGTTGGGCACTCTATTTATGTCTAGACTGTAGTAAATTTATTGAATGCTTTGTCTTAATCATGCATGAATTTACCGATGTAGTTTGACTACATTGAGCTGGATCACATATTGGATTTAATTAACATTGAAATGACTGTCAGACTTATTAAATCTCATAGGCATTGATTTTACTGTAATCTTAATCTTGAGTTAGTTATAATTTCATTATTGTAATTGTTATTCTATTTGAGTTACCAATGGGCACGAAGCATTGGTAGTCAAGATTACCCGGTATCATAGTGGGAGCAATTATGAATATTGGAGTTATAGATTAACAATATAGAATTTGTACAACACATTTCTTGATGGGTTTTCGGCACTTGATCATAAAATTCTCTAGCCAGAGTGTGTCAACATATTTATTATGTTGAAAATGATCATTAGAGAAAATCAGTAAGTATCAAGGAATAAAATGTAATTAAATTGATTAGACAGTTGAGATATTGATTTAATTAATGATGTGGTACAAAGGATTATGCAGTAAAGAAATCAATGTGGCTTGGGACGAATTATTATTTGAGCATACAATTATAGAGGCCAGTTCCAATCTTTTAGTGGAGTAGATTTGGAATTAAATAATTAGGCTATTTTAATTACACGCCTAATTATTATAGCCATTATTGTATGTTCTCAAATGATCCATGAGTTAGCTCATTTAATTGACTGCACCATTACTGAATTAATAAGCAAGATAACTAGCTATTTAAGTTAAAAGTCTAAATATATTATTTAGTGGGAGGCTCCATTAATATACTTGAGTGTAAGGGCTTGTGTTATTTTACAAGATAGCCCCTATAACACAAGAACAAGAAACATGACTTTTGTTTTAATTATTTTTTTAATTTAAATCAAATGGGATTTAATAGAAATAAATAAATATGGAGCTTAGAGTTTTCACTAAATAGAGATATAAAAATACTTATTTTCTCTAAAGAAAAGAGACAGAGAGCCGCATTATACAGTTCAGAGAAAAAAAATTTTTTCTCTAATTTTGAGAGAAAAGTTTTCTCCTGCTAGTTGCTTTTAGTGGTGATAAAGACGTCCACACGTCAAGTGCAGATCAAACTTGAGTCATAGCCTGAAAGATTATTTGGTGGCGGATCGTGATCTAACAAGAGTGGTAGTGACAGATCGTGATCTAACAGGAGTGGTGGTGACGGATCGTGATCTGGAAGCCTAAATCATTTCAGCGAAAAAAGTCAAATCGGATTTTTAATGTACGATTGCTAAACTACGAATTTTTATATATTGTATGAGAATGATCCTAAAATCTTTTATAAAAATATTTAAAAAATTAATTTTTCTCCAACACGTCTAATAAATGAATATCACATCAGTTGTGATTTAAAATGAGACTTAAATATTGAGATATTTATTGGTCATATATGCGTCGCCATAGCCAAAGGTTTCGGCCCTTAACACGATTTGGTCACAATCAAGAACAAATAATCTTGCCTGCAAGCACGCACGCACGCAATGGTCAAATATTAGAAATCAGTCAAATTCTTTCCAGCTATGAGATAATTCTCCGAAATAATTGTAACATACTGTACACAATTTGCATCATCGAAGATATAATAGAAGTTATACATTTGGGACCTAGTACCGACAACGTAGATAGTAATCATATTAGAACTTCATGTTCTAATTAAAAAGGGTTAATTCTGGTCAAGACTATAGAATATATGCTAATAGAGATGTTCTTTTCTTGGTGATGCCAACATTATTACATTTAAAATGAGATTATGTTTCATCATGCAAAAATAAATAAATAAAGATTTCATGGAGTCAGATTAAGTTGAGAGGCTGCAGCAATCCTCCTATTTCTCTTTCTATGGTGCTCTCCATAAATCCTACAAAATTTATATTATTTAAAACAAAAAAAATTAATCTTCTGTAAATTACAATTAATAGTTTAATTCCATAGTGCACACAGCCACTAAACGTCAGCGAGATTTTTTTTATTTAAACTTATAAATATAATTTTCTTATTGGTCAACTATTACTAAATAGGGATAAATGAAATAACACAAATCAAATGTCTATGAGAAACTTTAGATTATTAGTTTTATATACAATTTCTCATCTTGTATAAATGGATATAAAAGAAATAAACTTACTTAAAAAAATTATTATTGTTGATTAAAAATGCGAGCATTATTCTCGTTTTCAGTGACCATTTCTTTGAATAACAATGTTTTGTTTTCAGGGATTCGAATTCTATGCCAAGGAATCAATATTTCACGTTCTTCTCTGCTTAATTCGGTTATTAATGAAAAAAATTAGTAACAATGAACTAAACTATTATCACGCATTATAAAAAAAAAAATATACAAAATTCATAAATATTCTAATTACCACGTTGAAATTTATAAAATGACACCAATACCACTTTAATGTAGTTGAAATGTATAAAGCGTATGATATAAATAAGGTCGCAATTTCTTTTTCACATTCCTATTATGTTTTTCTCACACAGATATAATGCTTTTTTTCTTTTTTAATGTCAAAATATAATAAAAACCCAACAATTCAAAATCTCTTTTCTTGCCATTTTTTAATTTACTTTCTTTAGTTTCTTCATTCTTTTAAATTTTATTTATTAATATAATTCAAATATTGGAGGAAACTAATTTAAGAATTCATATTATATAAATAATAATCGCCTCGGGAAATTAATAAATCAACATCAAGATCTATCAAACAGCCGCCCACAAATATGAGAGCGTGTCCAACTCTGACAATAGTTGACAGTTCTTTTTCTGTGTGATCTTGGTTAAAATGAAAAAGAAAATGTATAAAAAAGAAATTACTCATGTTTTACCATATAACACTTAATACTATCACTTATTAAACTTAATTATGCAAATGAAGAGGAAATTAACTTGGTAATCGAATGATTTGTGTGTTTACTGCACATACAACCGCACACAAATATTTTACCTCTTCAGTCCATCTTTGTTTGTGTCGGTTATTTCCCTGCCTTGCAGAAAATCATTTGTGATCGGTGCCTTTTTTTGTGCTAAGGCAAAAATATTTCAATCGTTGATAATGTAATGTGAAAGACTATAAAAATAAATAAATAAATAAGTCTTTTATGCCATTTTTTTAAATATAAAATCATTTTTAAAATTTATTTTTTCACCACTTAAAAATTTCAGAAGGATTAAGTTAAGATTATCCTTTTGTAAATTGATTATCTTCAAATCATCTCCTTACTCTCAATAACCACAATTTAAAAAAAGGAAAAAAAAATCATCAAGCAACTTCCATTTTTTCTCTTATCTTTTGAATTAAAATAGAAGTAACTTGAGGTTTTTAGAAATAAGGGGGTTGATTTGAAGATATTTAATTCACGAGGAGGGTAATCCAAAATTTATCTATTTCAGAATATATATAAATTAGCGGCTAATCATAAAAAATAGAGAACAAGTATATAGTAAGTATATAGTAAACATTGAGTTTTAAAGATGAGTTTGCGTAATTATATGATATTAAATTTTGTATTGAAAAAAAATAATGAAATGATTAAAAAAATTTAAGCCTAGTTTTTCACCTAGCTTGGTGCCTTCACAGATGTTTCACACTCCACGGACAAGAAAAACTATTTATTTTACCATTTTGAAATCTATGCAAATAAATTGACACAACGGGTAGCGAAAGTGGATTGATAGGATAAATGAATACTAAATATAGCTCTGGTATCGAACCAAGTTAATGCGATAAAATTACACTCTAATCGAAGCGTGATTAGATCTCATTTTAATCCAAACGACTTAATAAGATTTTGACAACATTTTAAGTGAAATTAGATGATGCTCTACTCAAAATAACTTTACAAAGGAGAGACCTCTGAGTTTTCAATGAAGGACACAAGAACTCCTTTTAACTATAATACCCTTTTAGCCCTATTAACTAAAAAAGATTGACTCTAATGTTTTATAATAAATAAAAATATAATATTAAGATAAATGTAACAATTTATAACTTTAAACTAATTTCAATATTTAAAAAATATTTTAATACTTTACAATCTTAAATTATATTAAACTAAATTTTATAATAAATGGGAACATAATATTGAAATAAATATATAAAAATTTAAATTATTTTTTGAAATAATTTTAATATTTTTAATACATGGGATATATTTTATTAATTGTAAAATTTATTTAACCCAAAGATTTATTTAATTGTTTTAATAAATACAAGTATATTATTAGAATAAATATAATAATTTGCATTTCAAAAATTATTTTATATACTAAAAAATTCTAATATTGTTAGTGCACTCGACAAATTAACTATTTAAATTATATTTATATTTATTAAAAAATGTTAAAGTCAATTTTTTCAGTTTCTGTGGGTAAAAAAAGGGTCTTGGTTTTTCTTCTTGAAAACTCGGGATCTACATGACCATTTCCCTAAATGTTGGGGTGAAGATATCATTTTCCAAATAAATTATAAAGGAAAGGTTTCTGTTGAATAATTGAATTTGAAGTAATAATGACAAGACATACTTATTTACAATAGGGTAAACCTACTTCCCTAAACTAAAGCAAAATTATAATTGACTCTAATTAAAAAATAGAAAAAATCAAAAGACCTGAAATAATAAAATTTTAAAATTCTAAAATAACGTCCTATATCATATTCATTAATAAAATTATAAAGGGAATAGAAAAAAAATTTTAAGCTCATTATAAAGAGTTCTAAAGAAAAGTTTGAAACAATAATTAAACTAACTAGTATATAGATAAATGAAATGTAAATAGAAATATGAAGTTAAAATTGGGGAAGCCTTTTTTTTCCCCAATTTTGTTTATTTGATTTTGCATGTTGGAAAGTCGATGGAAGTGGTGGATCATTAATCCAATATTGGTCTTATATGTGAATAATTATGTGTTGTGGACTGTCATATAAGGTTAAATTCAATTCAAAGTTATCTATTGAGATTTGAGATAATATGAGCTTCGATGCATCTAATAGGGTGTGAGCCTTTAATATGTAGATATTTAAGAGTAATTTCTATTTCTATAATGGGCTGAAATAGAAATACCAAAGACAACATAAAACGTTGCCCATATAAGTGGTTATGATCCTCAGGTCACGTATCATTCTATTCTTTCCGACATCCCATTATTAGAGAGAGTACAGAGAAACTTAAAGGATTCTCTAGAAGAATGTATTGATTTGGAAGGTTAATCTCACGACTCTAGAGAGCAATTAAGCAATATGAACTCAATTACGCTTCCACATATTCATTCATTGATTCTTGGTGATACAACATGAATGTTCGTAGATTATAGGTGATGATTTTCACCAAAAGATTTATTGTTCTAATAAGTGGTATTAAAGTCTCTTCATATTGAGTTATCGAGAATCAAATTTATTTTCGATTAATGACAAATACTAAGAAATTTGAAATTTAAGAATTTGTTTTAGAAATTTAGATTTATTTTTTTGAAAAAAATGATGATTAAGGCTGGAGACAACAGTAGCCACCACTGGCATTTAGGTAAGGCGTGCCTATTAGACCACACCATTAAGGCCACAGTAGATCAAGTAAAGAAACAAAAAGAGAAATGGAAGCCCCAACAAGAAGCCACAACCTATAGATTGGGTAAAGCGGTGGCCATGAAGAAAAAGAGGAAAAATTGTTAGGGTTTCTGAATTTAAAGCTGGTTTAGGATCTGATTCAGGTCAACCCGAACAAGTCCAGTCCCAACTCAGTTAATAGTTGACGGTCAACTATTGACCGTTGACCAAATTTTGACTCCGAATTTTTTTAAGGGTAATTTTTAGTGCAATTTTAAATTCAAATATTGGTATGGTTATATATATTTTAAGATAAATTAATTGAAGTAACATGTCGGCAAAGTGACCTATTGTGGAAATTAATTTATTTTAGAATATAAACAATTATATGTATGTAATTTCTATGAATATCGATCGACCCAAAGGAAAGTCCTCATTTACAAAAGTGCATGTACACCTATGGACTATGGTAATAAACTCGTGATGATTATTTCATTTTACATGTGAACAATAAATTAGTTCAAAGGAAGATTTATTGCTAGAGTGTTCTGATTATTAATGTTTGATTACTACACCAAAATATTACTTACAAGTTAATATTTTGTCCAAAGATGAAATATTAATAGAGTGTCTGGTATCTTGAGATGGAGTTTACATTTATTTGAATTTATTTTAAAGATTTATATGAGCTTGTATTGTTTATTTGTGTTCTTTGTTTAGTTATGACTTCAGTAAATATTACTGTCAACATCAATTCTGTTCTTATACTAAATGGCTCTAACTTCAATTCATCGCAAGAGAACCTCTTAATAGTTCTTGCAGTCATGGATCTTGACCTTACATTAAGGGTTGATTCTCCCTCGCCTCTTATAGATGACAGTACTTCTAATGACAAAAAAGATTTGGAAAGGTGGGAGAAATCAAATCGCATGTGTGCGATGATCATAAAGAAGGCCATTCCGGAAGCATTCAGGGGCTCAATGCTAGAAAAGGCAACAATTGCTAAGGAGATCCTTGGAGAAATTGAACAGAGGTTTTTCAAGAATGAAAATGCAGAAATAGATATGCTCTTAACAAATCTAATTTTAATAAGGTATAAGAGCAAGAACAGGGCAAGAAAAGGAACAAGGATAAGAAAGCTGCAGATACAACACCTCAAAAGAAACAACAAAAGAAATAGGATGATTCGAAAAGTACTAGTTATTTCTTTTACAGAGCTAAAGGATATTATTTACTTTGTTTTGAGGTTAACATAACTTCAATACCAAGACATACGTGGTGGATAAATTCTGGTGTAACCACTCACATCAGTATGTCTATTCAAGGTTGCTTGAATTATTGAAAGCCCAGTGGTAGTGAAAGATACATCTATATAGGCACTGGCAAGACGGTTGAATTGAAGCAGCTGGAAATTTAGATTATTATTAAAGATCAATTTTTTTAGATCTTGATGAAATACTTATTGTTCCGTCTTTTAGATGGAATTTGATTTCCATTTTTTCTTTGGACAAGTCTAGTTTTACTTGCACATTTGGAAATGAAAATTTAAACTTGTTTCGTGATTTAAAACTGGTTGATTCTAATTCTTTGACAAGTGATGATAATTTTTATATGCTTGATACAATTGCTTCATTTAATAAATCCCTAAAATTCAGTACATGAGGTTTAAACAGAAGATAACCAATGAGAATTTGGCTGTGTTATAGCACTAGAGATTGGGTCATATTTCTAGATGGAGAATATAAAGACTTGTGTTAGATAAAATTCTTGACTGCTTAGATTTTGTTGGTTGTTTCTTATGGCTGCTTGAAGTAGTCAACAATATTTTATGATATTTATAGACGATTTATTATAGATATGGCTATACATCTCCTTTATTAAAAGTCACAGTCCTTACATATGTTGAAAAATTTTAAAGATAAAATTGAGAACCAACTTGAAAAAAGAATCAAAAGCGCCAGATTTGATCATGGTGGTGAATATTATAGTAGATATAATGGTTCAGATAAGCAATATCCAAGATTGTTTGCTAAGTTTCCTACAATACACTAGGCTGGGTTCGCCAAATAGGAATTGTGTTGTTAAAAGACAAAATAAGATGCTTAAGAACATGGTAAGAAGTATGATTTGTCATTTTAATTTACTAGAATCATTTTGAGGAGAAGCGCTTAAGACTACAACATATATTCTTAATAGGGTTTCAGCTAAAGCAACTGCCAAAACTCTTTATGAACTTTGAACAGGAAAGAAGCTTATTCTAAAGCACTTGTATCTTTAGGAATGTCCAGCTGAGACAAGGTCTTATAGGCCTAACGAGAAGAAACTAGACTCAATAAAAGTGAATTGTTGTTTTATTGGATACTTTGAATATCCCAGATAGTACAAGTTTTATGATTCAATAAATAAATCAATTTTTCGAGCCAAGCAATGCTTGATTTTTTGAGGATGTCAAGTTTGCTGGGGGGGGGAAGATACAGCTAAGGACTTTGTCTTTGAAAATGAATATGCTGATATTCCTACATGTGTTATTGGTATTGATCAGGCTCTCATTCCTGACCTTATTTAAGATATAACAGATCAAGATAATATTGGAGAACCTCCATACACAAAATTGTTTAAGAAAAACAAATTCTACCACTTCAAGAACTTATGCCATTAAATAGATCCACTAGAGAAAGGAGAAGTGCAGTGTCAGATGACTATATTATATTTCTCTAAGAATACAAGGTAGACATTGGAGTAATGGAAGATGATCTGATCAATTTTCGTCAAGCCATATAAAGTTCTATCTCTCAGAAGTGGATTGATACCATCAATAAGGAGATAAAGTCCATAAAAGACAACGACGTATTGGATCTTGTCCTATTGCAAAAAGGTATGAAGCCTGCCTGTTGCAAATAGATATTTAAAACTAAGAGATATTCAAAAGGTAATGTAGAAAGATACAAGATGCGTCTTATCGCAAAAGACTTTACACAAAAAGAAGGCATCGACTATAAAGAAACTTTCTCTTTGGTTTCTTCGAAAGACTCTTTTAGGATCATAATGGCATTGCATCCACTTTTAATCTTGAGTTACATTAGATGGATGTGAAGACAACATTTCTCAATGGTAACATTGATGAGACGATCTATATAGTGCAACTATAAAACTGTGTCAGGAGATCCAAAGAATATGTTTTACAAACTGAAGATATCTATCTATGGGCTCAAGCAAGCATCTAAATAGTAATATTTCATGTTCCAACAAGTGATCATCTGATTTAGTTTTAAGATGAATATATATATATATATAGGATCGAAGGACGGATGTGTTTTATAAAGACATTTTTTAAAGAAAACTCAGATAAAGAAAATAGAGAAAAGGAAATAATTTCAAGTTAATTATCTTTGTATTAGTGATCAAACAAGGGTACGTGGCGTTGTTACACCTGGGAATACCACTACTCTGGCCTTCAGGTCTGATCAAACTTAGACTTGATCAGGATCCCTGCACCCTGGTTTCCAGCCTAATATACCACTTTAGTTTTATTAATCCTATTGATGTCTAAGCAAGCCTAGCAATAATTTCTAAGGCCTAGTTCATACATCTAAGGCTGGGTGCATACACAGTACTAGATCCGGATCCCAAAAATAGTGCTCTGAAGGAATGGAGGGAGAAGAGAAAGAATACAACTGAGGATTGAGATCTAGTCTCGTTGCCTCAGAGGAACGTACAATTTATAAGGCAGATCTGATAGAGATCAGTCCGCAATCATGCTTTAAAAATTAAAATGCAAAAATTTAAATTGCATAAAAGAAATTGTTCAAATGTAAATTGCTTTAAAATAAATTGCGGAAAAGTAAATGGCTTTAAATTAAATTACAGGAACGTTAAACATACATCAAAGCTTTAAATAAATTTACAAAAAAGACGGGAAGATTACAAGACAGGAAGCCCCCTTGATGTCTTGATCATTTACAAGACGGGAAATGACTTCCTAGATGTCTTGACCAGACTTCCCGAAAAGAAAAGAGAGAGAGAGAGAGGAGAAGAAGGAGGAGAAGAAAAAAAAACCTAGATCTGAAAATCTGAGGAGTCTAAGTCTTCCTCTCGATTTTTATACATGGATAAAATTTTAAACTGTAGCGGCCCTGTAGCTCTTCAACTGTAGCGGGAGCGAAGCTGCTTGAAACAGTAAGCTTTGGATGGTACAGTGCTTTTTAATTTTAATTCTGGTGAAGAGACATGTGCGCTCTCACTTGTGTCCAGGGGACCACCTGAGGGTACAAATACTCGTACAAAATGAAAAAATACAGAGGAAAATAAAATGATAATTACTCCTTTTTTTTAAACGTACATAATAATTATAAATAATGCTTTAGAGGAAAGGAAATACATAATAATTATTTACAATGCTTTACAGGAGAGAAAATGCCAAAACAATCGTCTTCGTTTTCGTCTCCAAGGAATATGAATGGCTCTTCGTCTTGATCATTATCATCATCAGAGGAGTCAGCAACTGAAGACTTTGATCTTGATGTGAGGAGCTGTTCCATGACTTTGAAATATTCTTCTTCAGATTTGGCACTTGGCAACATGGATTGAGCTTTGGATTTTTGGGTTAGAAAGGTGTCTTGGGCTTTTTTGGCTTTAATAGTTGGGGGTAAGAAACTTTAGAACAGAGCCAATTACGGATCAGAGTGTCCGTTAATTTAGACTATTCATCAAACTTTGACCACCATTTTACTTTGAATGTTCTTTGTAAGATGAGCTGGCTATCCTGGGTATGAAATTTGAGGTTCCACATCCATACCCATGGAAGGAAGAAATTTGTACAGAAACAGAGAAAGGGGGGAAACCTTTTCTCGGATTCAGAAGGAATAATATGGACATTAAAGAGGTTTAAACAGTGGTTGGCATTTGGAGTTAGGATTTGAGGGATTGGGCCAAAAGAGTTCCACCAATGTTGAAACCAATTTGGGAGGCTTTGAACGGTTATTTTTGAATTAAAGAAAAATAACAATGAATGAGATTTTTTGGGATTTTTTAGGATTTTGGATGAAAAATGTGTTATACCATGCTTGTTGGTAGTCCCAATAAGAATAGGTTAAACAATGTGGCAAACACATTTGAAAATTTGGAGGGAATCTTCTTTGTGTGTGGAGTTGGTCACCCCACTGGTTTGGGCTCAGGACTTTTAGTATAATAGCCGTGGAGTAGGCTGGTTTATATATATAAATATATATATATATATTTCCCTTCTGGTATCAGAGCCCAGAGGAGGAAAGTGTTTTATAGTTCAAAGAATTTGTGTTAAAGATTTGTGTTTTATTTTAATCCCTGTTTGTGTGGTGAATTTTTACTGGTTGCAAGTCCCGCCATAGGATAGTTTTCCGTCTAGGGCAGTAAACCCATACCTGTAATCATACCTATAGGTCTTGAAGTATAGCATTAGTCTTGAACCATGGATTCTCTGCTCTGTAGAGCATCGTCCTTTTCTAGCTCTTCTTCTGGAAGAACTAGTGATTTAAAGAATGTTGTGAATTCTGAAGAATTTGTTATCGAAGACTTCAACAAAGCAATTGATAATTGGGAATTACCTAAGGTTAATAAAGATATGATTTACAAAACAAAAAAGCTTGATTTTTTAAAGAATGATTATATCATAAAAACAGAAGAACGTGACATAACTCTTTCAAAGCCTTTTGAAACAATCCATTTGTTTTCTTAACAGTCTTTAAAGAAATTAAAAGAAAAAGGGTTTTAATTACATACATATCGGTCTCATTCAAGTAGGCATAAAACCCCTGACCTAAGAAGGTCTTGATACCTCTATCCTTGCTGTCCTGAGAGATGGTCGATTCATCTCTTTTGATGATTCTTTACTAAGTAGTATAGAATCGAGTCTGTGTAAAGGTCCCATATCATTCAATTGTTATCCAAA